>BSBK01008932.1:0-15000 GCA_027943335.1 Chamaecyparis obtusa
ATGTGAATCAATGTAATGATTATCCCATTAAGCATCAATTGTTGGATAACCAAGAGGTGGCGGGGGGGGTGAATCAGTTATCTTAGGTCCCTTAACAATTTTCAACCTTAAAATATTTTCAACAAATAATCTTAATAATCAGATTTAAGCATTCAACTGACCACATTAGTATGCATATGAAACTCAGAAAATAACATGCAAAACATTCAATCACACATTAACTCCAGTTGTGCTCCATCTTTTCTGTCATCTAATCAACTTTCATAGGTCTAGTAGGCGGGTGGAGTGTAGTCATTTTTAAAATAGTAGAGTGTAGAATCTCCAATTCCAGATAGGTGTAACTTCATCCCACTTTTCCATGTAGGGAAGTTCTCCTTGTTTATAAACTTTGGTACTTCTCTCCTATACATCTTCAGATCTTTAGCTTAAGTCTTTTAAACTTTTACCTCTAAGCACAAAATTATTTGATACCAATTGTTGGATAATTGAGAGGGTGGGGGGTGAATCAGTTATCTCACGTCCCTTAACAATTTTTAACCTTAAAAATTTTTCAACAACTAATCTTAATAATTAGATTTAAGCATTCAACCGACCACACCAGTATGCATATAAAAATAAGAAAATAGCATGCAAAATATTCAATCACACATTAACTATAGTATTTAATGTGGAAACCCAATTTGGGTAAAAAATGCTATGAGAATCATCACCCATAAATAATTCACTCTTGTGAAGTGAGCTCAGTTAAGAGCTAATCTTGTTAAAGATTACAAAACACATTTGCTAGATGTGACCCTGTTAGGGGATTTTCACCACGGATCAACTAGATCTGTCACCCTATAATGAGTGGCCTTATTAGAGGACTTAGTACATTCATTAGAATTCCACCTTACAAATTATATAGAATAGTACTATTAAATCCAATCAATTAAGAGATTTTCTTCTACAATGGTTAGAAAGTAAGCATGAAATGACCCGATGAAATATGAAACTACCTTTTCTTGTTCAAATCTCCTTTCTCCTCATTTTTCTTCTTCAAACTCTTCTTTTCTGGATGATCAACACTCACTCTTCATATCATCACTTTCCTTCACTTGATTCACACTTTTCTTCAACTCTGTTATGTTCGGTGTACCCTTGTGTTCTTGTTCATCTCTCTATTCTAGCTATCAACAATGTTACCTCCTGATCATCCTTTATATAGATAATTTTCACCTCTTAATCTTATTCATTAGGGTTTCCTTGAATTAATCTCATCCATTCGATCAATACTCAATCTAAATTCAATGTATCTATAGTTCGGTAACACGTTTCATGAATCTTGCTAGTTGTATCTTCACCTTGGAACTTAAACTTTTCTTGGATCTCAAACCAATCATTAAATCTTCACCATTTATCTATACCTAATGTTTTTGATCTATTTCTTTCATTAACTGACTTTGTTCCTTCCTTATAATCTTCTAGATCAACTAGATTCTCACTTGATGTTGTCTTTTAATTGATTTCTTGTTTAACCGACCAACTTCATCTTCTTAGTTAAGTCTACCTTCTCGGTTATCATTTACTTGGTTAACATATTCCTCAGTTATCACCTTCTCGGTTAACTATAAATAACCCATATATTTACTTACCGACAACCATTTCTAGCTTGGTAGCACATATTGATTCCTTGTCTTTTCATTTCACAACTTCAACCCTTTATTACCAACAAATATAACTGACTTGTGCATCATTCTAACACTTCATCAAGTCATGTAAAATATCCAAATCAATATTACCTTATCATAGATAGATTCATTAATTGCCCATTTAAGCTCACATTCTTAACATCACTTATTCATTTCATCTTCTATCTTTACCAACCATTTCTTTACTCAACACCACATATTTCAGATTGATATGACAACTTGCATAAATCAGTAATTCAATAGGCTTGACATCATGATAACATAAAAATTGATCCAATACTCTTACATACCTTTCATTACTTGGTAATATATTAACCTTGTTCATTATAATCATCATTTTGTGATGCAGAGGGTTCAATATTTGTTTAGGTTACCAAGAAAAATGCACAATGTTCCAAGTTCTACCAATGGACCTAGAGGCACCTAGATGATTCAAATAGATCAAAACCCAACCAATGCTTTGTCCAATTTTCCAAATGGCTTAAGATATTTTTTTCTAGTATGAAGTGATTCAAAAGGTTTAGGGCATATATACCTTGGTTTGGGTCCACAACCTCAAGTTTCCTCAACAAGCCTAATTGCCTTCTACTAGCCCTCCAAACACTATATTCTACTGATTTCTCTCAACTTTCCCAAAATACCTAGCAAAAAAATTATGTTTTCAGACACCCATTTGGATCTACTCATTGACATACTAAAAAATTAGGTAGAATTATTTTGGAAAGTATCCACTATCTCTTGACTGCCTCATGTTTTAGGCTTAAAAATGACCCACTTTTCCAAAGGAAGTATACAAAATACTTATTCCTAACCTCTATAACATTGGAAAGAGTTGTGATATGATACCAATTGGATATTTTCTCAGTCAAATTTGGACTATGTGTCCATTTTCTATGAAATCCCTAAAACCCTCATCAAAGAGCCCCCAAAACAAGGGTTTCACTATACACCACCTTACTAATGCTTCCAGGACCAATTAGTTGATCCTAGACCTTGAACTTGGTTTCCTTCAACTTCCCCAATCATCACAATATAGTCTTCTTAGACAAATCTCTCATTGCTATAGGCTAGCCTCCAAATTAGCCCTCCAAACTCCACCAATCCTCATGGGTACCCCCTGCAACCTTCAAATTTCTTGCATGTTTTGGGTTAGAAAAGTAATTTACATGTTAAAAAAATCCCATTTACTAAGCATTAGAGATCCATCCAATAAATGGACTTAGATTTCTAGGATTCTACCAAGTTATGTTAAAGAAATTGCTATTTCCCCTACACCAGTTAGCACTAGATTAAAAAAATGGACTAATTGATCAAAAAATCATTCAATGGTTCACAATATGACTATACTAAAGTACCCCAAACATTCAATCACTGAAATAGATAAAAATGAACAATAAATTGTATGAAAAACTTGGATCTTATTGCCAAATCTTTGTTCCAAGCTGTACAATCACTTGTGAAATCTTCAAAATATCCTCCTAAATCCATACATAGGATTATATAACCTCTACTCAACCTCCCAAACCAGTTCTAATTGGTTAGACTTGATTAAAACATAAACAAATCCTAAACACTCATTTCCCTCCTAAAACTACCTAGCCGTAAGATTCAAAAAATTGAATTCTTAACTCCCATTCAAATATTTTCTACTAACTATTAGCCCTCAAAGACTTAAAATTAGATCCCTTTAGGATATATATGCATTGTTCTTAACCCTATAGACCTAATTGAATCCATTTGAGCACTACTGGCTCTTATTACATCATTTGGTCCTAGGGTCCTTATTAGGACCCTTAGGAAATTTTCCCATTACATTATTTACATCGTTACAATATGCCATTATTAGTTTCAAAATGCCCCAATTGAACTTCTGAGATGTACTCAAACCTTCCTTCATGCCTTGAATCTTCATGTCTTCATTCACCTTCCTAAGTACTCCCCAGACCATACTCCCCATGAACGAAAGAATTCTTGCCCCAAGAATTGACCATGCTTGAGGTCTACAACTATCCCCCTTTTTCTTTTTTTCTTTGGATAGGATATGAAATCCCCCAATGTCACTATCTATCTTCTATAACCTACATTGACCTTTCTAAAAGCATTAGTACAAAAAACAAAACTATTGGGTCCTTGTCTAGGACCATGCATCTATCCCATTTTCTCAACTTGTTGTCTTGTATTTTGTCTGTAATATATGAACTTCATTTCTTATTGGATTCTCACTATTTGGGTAATAAATGGTGCCTACTTGGGCATAGTTCAAGCCCCAAGTCTATGATCTTTTAGGACTATTCTTTCCCTCTATTTGAACCATTCCATGGTTAGTTCTCCTCCCTTGTATCCAACCCATGTTACATTGCTTATTATCTTGCTCATTCATAGGAATCCTTTCCCGAAACACATTACAATATCTTCACTTGCAACATTATTAGGAAATGGTACCAAGTCATATTTCTTATCACCCATATGTATAATATATTTATTTGAATAACCATCATGTGTAGTTCTTCTTGCATGTTTCCATGGTTGTCCTAAAAATAGATATCCATGAGACATTTCTATTACATCACATAAGGCTCTATCTTGGTACATTCCAATGGAGAAATCAATCAAAACTTGTTCTCTAACCAACATATTCTGATATGGATTGATCCATGTAGCATAATAAGGTCTAGGGTAAGGAAATGTGTTTAACTTCAACTTGTTCACCACTTCATATGCAATCAGATTATTACGGGCACTAGAATCAATGATAAGCTTGCATACATTTTCATGGATCAGACAATTAGTCTTGAAGATTATTTCTTGTGGTGCTTGTTGCAATGGTTTTCCTTTCCCCATGAGAAGACACTCTCCTTCCTCTAGATAAGACACTATAGGTTCATTCTTATCTTCTTCTTGTATGAGATGTACCCTCCTATCTTTGTCTTGGTCTAATTCATTCCATTTGGGACACCTGAATGATTGATTCCCTACTTTATTACAATGGAAACATCTAACTGTGAATACACCACTTCCTCTTCCTCCTCCAAATCTTCCCCCTCTATAGCCTCCTCTTTGATCATATGTAGAATCCTTTCCTTGATCTTTATCATTGTTGTTATGTGCATCTGAATTTTTTCTTCTGCCTCTTCCTCTCATGGCTCCACCCCCTCTACCACTATTACCTTTTGTTTCATTCTTCCTCTTCAACTTTTTTTATGCTCTAACAATAAGTTGAAAGCATTCTCCAAGGGTCCTCGACATATTTAGCCCTATCTCATCTTGAATATTGTACCTTAGGCCATTAATATACCTGGCCACCTTCTCATCTTCATCTTCCACTCCTCCCCTAATTCTTAGGGTATGAAATTGTTTAGTATAGGACATAACATCCATATCCCTTTGCCTCAAGTTATTTCTCCTCATCTTTGGTTGTATTGCCAAACTTGATGGCAAAAATTGACTCTTCACCATAGCATTCATCCTTTCCCAATTTGAGATCTTGTTAAACCCCCTTTCTATCCTTTCATTTTGAATATTGGTCCACCATGTAAGGTTTTTTTCCCTTATCCTTTCCTTGGCCAACTTCACTTTCTTATCCTCATCTATATCCTCTAAATCAAAGTAGTTCTCTAGTGTTTCTACCCATCCAAGCACCTCTTCAATTTCCATCTTGCCTTGATACATTAGAAAATAAAAATTACCCTTTCCCCCAATACCTTGTAATTCCTTAATCAGCCTCATAAATATCCTCTCCTCAGGATCATCTTCATCCTTATGTCCTCCATGAACTTGTCCTTCATGGAATTCTTCTTCTTCCTCATTGTTTTCCTCGTGAACCTCTTCTCTCCTAGGTTCTCTCCTATCCTTTTCCAATGCTTCTAGTCTCTCCAAGAACTGAAGTCTTTCTCTTCTCATCTTTTCTTCTCTCTACCTTATTGCTTCTAACTCCCCTCTTCTCTCTTTCCTTTTGCTCAAGTGCTTCCCTCAACTCCTCTATTTCTCTTTCCATTTGGTTCTTGGGTGCCATGTCTCTAGAATTGTCTCTCCTTCCTTCTTAAAGACCTACTAACTATTATTTGATACCACTTGATGCAGAGGGTTCAATAATCCTTTAGGTTATCAAGAGAAATGCATAATGTTCCAAGCTTTACCAATGGACCTAGAGGCACCTAAATGACTCAAATAGATCGAAACCCAACCAATGCTTTGTCCAATGTTCCAAATGGCTTAAGATGTTTATTTGTGTCTAGTATGAATTTATTCAAAAGGTTTAGGGAATATATACCTTTATTTGGGTCCACAACCTCAAGTTTCCTCAAAAGGCCTAATTACCCCTTCTACTAGCCCTCCAAACACTGTATTCTATAGTTTTCTTTCAACTTCCCCAAATACCTAAAAATATTTTTTATGTTTTCAGACACCCATTTGGCTCTACTTTAACATACTAAAAACTTAGGTAGGATTTTT
This sequence comes from Chamaecyparis obtusa, assembly GCA_027943335.1. Taxonomy (NCBI): domain Eukaryota; kingdom Viridiplantae; phylum Streptophyta; class Pinopsida; order Cupressales; family Cupressaceae; genus Chamaecyparis; species Chamaecyparis obtusa. The sequence continues at coordinate 6,141 of BSBK01008932.1, forward strand.
TTTGGAAAGTATCTGCTGTCTCTTGATTGTCCCCCTATTTTAGACCTAGAAATGACCCACTTTTCCAAAGAAAGTATACAAAGTACTTATTCCTAACCTCTATAACTATGTAAAAAGTTATGATATGATTCCAATTGGATATTTCCTTGGTCAATTTGGTACTATGCATCCATTTTATATGAAAGCCCCAAAACCCTCATCAAAGAGCCCCCAAAATAAGGGTTTCACTATACACCACCTTATCAATGCTTCAGTGACCAATTGGTTGATCCTAGACCTTTACCTTGGTGTCCTTGAACTTTCCCAATCATCAAAATATAGTCTTCTTCAGACAGATCTTTCACTGTTGTAGGCTAGCCTCCAAACTAGCCCTCTAAACTCCCACCAATCCTCACAGGTACCCCCTGCAACCTTCAAATTTATTGCATGTATTAGGTTAGAAAATTAATTTACATGTTAAAAAAATCCTATTTCCTAATTATCAAAGATCCATTCAAGAAATGGACTTAGATTTCTAGGATTCTACCAAGTTATGTTAAAGAAAATGTTATTTCCCCTACACCAGTCAACACTAAATAAAAAAATGGACTAATTTATCAAAAAATAATTCAATGGCTCACAATATGACTGTACTAAAGTACTCCAAATATCCAATCACTGAAATGGATCAAAATGAATAAGAAATTATAAGAAAAACTTGGATCTTATTGCCAAATCTGTGTTCCCAACCATACAGTCACTTGTGAAATCTTCAACATATCTTCCTAAATACATAAACAACTTATATAACCTCTAATAAAACTCCCAAACTGATTCCAATTGGTTAGAATTTATTAAAACATAAACAAAACCTAAACACTCATTTCCCTCCTAAAACTACCTAGCCATTAAGATTAAAAAATTTAAATTCCTAACTCTCATTCAAATACTTTCTACTAACTATTAGCCCTCAAATATTTACAATTATATACCTTTAGGATATATATGCATTTCTCTTGACCCTATAGACATAATTGAATCCATTTGAACACTATTGGCTCTTATTACGTAATCTAGTCTTAGAGTCCTTATTAGGACCCTTATGACATTTTCCTATTACATAATTTATATCGTTACAATGTGCCATTATTGGTTTCAAAATGCCCCATTTGACCTTCTGAGATGTACTCAAACCTTCCTTCATGCCTTGAATCTTCATGTCTTCATTCACCTTCATAAGTGCTCTGACACCATTTTGGGTATCAATATCAGTTGGAGTAACAATCTCCCCCTTTGGCATTGATGGAAACACATATTATATGTATTATGTAAAACATTTCACATTTGAAATATACCATCCAATACCAGTAATATTCATTCTTCAACTATATTCTATTCTTTCTTCATTGTCTTCATTGTCTTTATTTCTCCCCCTTTCTTTTTACATAGTCATCTCTCCTCATTAATATCTCTCCCCCTTTGTTTATTTCCCCCCCTTTGATAGAAATGCCAAAGGTACCTGAAAAACCTTAATTTGAAACTAACTATCCTTGTAGTTGTACCTTGTACCTTTCTTGTACCAATTACTTTTGTTTCCTCATATCTTTCTCACAACTTTAGGCTACTCCTAAATAGTGAACATTTTCATCAACCCACAAATAGATAATCTGATAAAGCATGAATTGATGCAACCCACATCTTTATTTAATGAATATTAGATAGGGGAATAACTCCTAGTTTACCTCTTAGGTACTCAAAAGTATCCTTAGTTAATGAATTTGTGAATATATCAGCAAACTGTTCCTTGGATTTTACATATTCCATCTTTACTTATTTCTCTTGTACCTTTTCTCTCAAATAATGATACTTATTGATATATTATTTGTCTTTGAGTGCATCATCAGGCTCTTTGAAATAATTATAGTGCTTTTATTATCACAATAGATTGTCAGAAGATCATCTATTTTCTCTTGTATCCCTTCAAGTAGTTATTTTATCTAAACCCAAATGTTAGAACAATTGATTGCAACAACAACATATTCTACCTCAGCAGTTGATTGTGAAATGCAACTTTGCTTTTTGCTTATCCATGTCACTAATCTTTCTCTCAGGAAGAAAGCTCCTCCACTTTTATTTTTCCTATCATCCACATTACCTGCCCAATCAGCATTAGTATACACTTTCAATTCACAATCTCTATCCTTTTTGTACAATAATCCATAGTCCTCAACTCCTTTTAGATATCTAAAGATTCTCTTCACAAAAATCATGTGTGTCTCTTTAGGATAAGAAGAAAATATTGCCACCATACCAACAACATGTGCAATATCTAGCCTACTATGAACAACATATTGTAGCTTATCGATCATGGATCTATACAGAGTTTCATTCACCTTGGTAGAGTCATCTTCTTTTGACAATTTTCATCTAGTAACCATTGGTGTACCAACCAATCTTGAGTCTTCCATCCCAAAAAAATCTAGGATCTCTTTGATGTATTTTGATTATGTTATGTATAATCCATCCTTGATCTATTAAATTTTCAATCCAATGAATAATTTTATCTCTCCAATCATTGAAATTGAAAATTCCTTCCTCATTTCATCAAGAAATGATCAACACAATGACTCATTTCCTCCAAATATGATATCATCAACAAGGATTTCAGCTATTAACACCTTATCTTTAGATTCAATTTTCAAGTACACATTACTATTATCACTAGTTCTAATGAAAGCTATTCTCATTAGATATGAGTGGAGTCTTTCATACCATGTTCAGAGTGCCTATTTCAAACCATACAGTGCATTGTGTAGTTTACATACCATGTTTTTCTGACTTTTGTCAATAAATCCTTTTGGTTTCTCAATGTACACTTCTTTCAATATTCCATTCAAAAATGCAGATTTTACATCCATTTGATAAACCTTGAAACCTTTATAAGCTGTGTATGCAAGTAGAATTCTCACACCTTCTAATCTAGCAACATAGGCAAATGTATCAACATAGTCATACCTTCCTCTTGAGCATATCCTTGCATACTAGTCTAGCTTTATTCCTTATCACACCTCCATTTTCATTTAGTTTATTTCTAAAAATCCACTTTGTACCAATAACATTCTTATCTTTAGGTATCGGTATCAGTGACCAAATATTATTCTTTTCAATCTGATCAATCTCTTCTTTCATTGCATTAACCCAGTCTTTATTTTCAAATGCATCCTTTACTAATCTAGGCTCAAATTTAGAAATCAAACATGCATTGTCTCTCAACTTACTTCTTGTCATGACTCCTAATTTGTATCTCCAATTATTTGAGTCGGTGAGTGGTTCATTCTAACATACTTTTCTACAAATGGCTTGGTTCTTTGTTCTTCAACATTTTCTTCTCTCAGTAGGGGTTCACCCAGTTTCTCAGTTTCATCTTGTTGCTCAGGTAAAGTACCATAAAATCCTTCCTATGCATATATAAATATTTGATAATATTTTGGTTCCTTTTTGTATCTCCTTCATTTTTATCTGCAAACTAATCAATCCTTACATTTTCACTTTCCACAATTTGTATTAGCCTTATTTACACATTTATAAGCTTTTCTCTTTGTGGAGTATCCTAGGAATATACCTTCATGTCCTTTAGAATAAAACTTTCCATTTCCTAGCATCTTTAAGAATGTAACAGCTACTTCCAAATATTTTAAAGTAGCTAACATTAGGTGTATGCCCATACTTGAGTTCATAGGAGTTTTACTTGTACCTTTCTTCAATTGTACTCGATTGAGGGTGTAAACAACAATGCTAATGACTTATATCTCCAAAATATTTGTGCAACCTCCTTCTCAATCAACAATGTTCTTGCATAATCAACTATTTATCTATTCCTTCTTTTAGCTATGCCATTCTATTATGGAGTTCTTAGTGCAGAGAATTATCTTTTGATTCCATTTTCATCACAAAAGATAGTAAATCCATCAAAGATAAATTCACCTCCTCTATATTATCTTAAACACTTCAGTTTCTTGTTTCCTTCTCAACTCTTTCCTTGTACCATTTAAACATTTGGAATGCATTAGAATTTTCTTTTAGAAATATTATAGACATCATCATTGAGTAGTCATCAACAAACAAAATGAAATACCGATGACCATAATAACTTTGTACTCTCATAGGGCCATAAAGATCAATATGAAATAACTCTAATATACCATTAGATGAGTAAGACTTGCTTGAAACTTTTTATTTTTTCATCTTACCAATATGATAATCCTTACACATAACTTTATCTAGATTGCTCAATTTCGATAAACCTCTGACTCTTTTCTTCTTACTAACCTTAATCATGTTATCAAAATTCACATGAAAAAATCTTTTATGCCATAACCAAGCATCTTCACTTCTTGAAATCAGACACATATTTGCATTAGAATTCAAATAATATCTTACCTTTGGATTGTTCATCAGTGCCAATCAAATCTCCAGCATCATCATAGATCTTCACCTTTCGGTTCTAAAACTACATTCAGTGACCTATGTTATTCAGTTGTGCTACACTCAACAAGTTGTACTTTAGTCCTTGAACTCAATAAGCATTATCACACTTAATCTTTTTATTCAGCATAATGGATCCCTTTCCTTTTATAGAACATGGAGCATCATTTCCAAATCTAATGAATCCTCCGTCATATTCTTCTATATTTTCAACTTATCAATATCACCAGTCATATGATGTGAACAACCACTATCAATAATCCATGTGTTAGTTTTACTAATTTGAGAAATAAGGGTTTTTTCATATTCATACCTTTCTTCTTTTGATTCATCCTTCATAGCAACATAAACCACTTCCTCACAATCATCAACATCATCAAAATCATCCTCAGTTAGTCCTTCCTCAACTAGGTAGCATGATTTATTTTCTTTATCCTTGTAGTCTCTAAACTTTCAGTACCAGTTCTCCTTCTTGTCCTTCTTATCATTCTTGTCATTATTAGGGACACCTAGATGTGATATGACCAATCTTGTTGCATTTAAAACATTTTAGAGGTAATTTACCTTTATACTTTCCTTTTCCTCTCAGTAACCTCTTTTCGAGTAGTGCTTCTAGTTATTCTTGTTCTTTTTCCTCGGATAGTATACTATCATAGTCACTTCCACTTTAAATATAGTGAATGTCTCATTCTCTTCTTGAAATACCAATGATTAGAGATGATTTGAAAGCTGTTTCTATCTTCGGAAAACTATTATCAAAGTTACTAAGCTCAAATGGAGTCAACTTACCGATCAAAGCATCAAGAGAAAAAACATTACCAAGTATGGATCTTAATTCATGAATAGAAAAGACTCTAATAGCATATTTAGGTAAGAGAATTATAAGAATTTTTTCTTACCACATCTTCTTCATTTATGGTTCCACCAGCACCTTTGATAGCACTAACCACTTGATGTTGAAACTGTAATATGCAATGTTTTCACCTTCTTGCATTCTCATCTCATCAAATTTTCTTCTAAGACTATCAAAATTTTCCTTCTGTACATGCTAATCACATCTATAAAAAGTGTAAGTTTATCCCACATTTATTTCATTTTAGTGTATTCCTTTATGTCATTAAACTCAACATCAGCCAGGGAAGAAGCAATCTCAATCATTATCAAGTTGTGTTTTATCTTTTATCTCATCTGATCAATTTTCATAGGTATAGTAGGTGGTGGAGTGTAGTCATTTTCCAAATAGTAGAGTGCATAATCTCCAATTATAGATGGGTGTAACTTCATCCTACTTTTCCATGTAGGAAAGTGTTCCTTCTTTAACTTCGATACTTCTCTCCTATACATCTTCAGATCTTTAGATTAATTCTTTTAAAATTTTACCTCTAAGAACCAAATGCTCTGATACCAATTATTGGATAACTAAGAGGGGAGGTGGGGGGGGGGGGGGGGTGGGTGAATTAGTTATTCAAGGTCTCTTAACAAATTTCAACCTTAAAACCTTTTCAACAACTAATCTTAATAATCATATTTAAGCATTCAATCGACCACAATAGTATGTATCTGAAAATCAGAAAATAACATGCAAAATATTCAATCACACATTAACTCCAATATTTAACGTGGAAACCCAATTCACATAAAAAACACTACGGGAATTATCACCCACAAATAATTCACTCTTCTGAAGTGAGCTCGGTTAAGAGCCAACCTTGTTAAAGATTACAAAACACATTTGCTAGATGTGACCTTGTTAGGGGATTTTCACCAAAGATCAACTATATTTGAATCTTGGTAACATGTTTCATGAATCTTATCAACTATATCTTCACCTTGGAACATGAAATTTTCTTGGATCTCAAACCAATCATTAAATATTTACCATTTATTTGTACCTAACATTTTTGATGCATTGATTTCATTAACTGACTTTGTTCCTTCCTTCGAATCTTCTAGATCAATCCAGATTCTCACTTTATGTCATCTTTTAATTGATTTCTTGTTTAACCAACCAAATTAATCTTCTCATTTAAGTCTACCTTCTCTATTATCATTTACTTAGTTAACATCTTCCTTGATTATCAACTTCTCAGCTAACTGTAACTGATCTTGATATCTTTACTTACCGACAACCATTTTCGGCTCGGTAGCACACATTGATTCCTTGTCTTTTCATTTCACAACTTCAATCCTTTATTAATGAAAAATATAATTGACTTGTGCATCATTCTAACACTTCATCAAATCATTTAAAATAATCAAATCAATATTACCTTGTCATAGACTGATTCATCAATTGCCCATTTAAGCTCACATACTTAACATCACTTCATTTCATCTTCTATCTTTACCAACCCATTTCTTTACTCAACACCACATATTTCAGATTGATATGGTAGCTTGCATAAATCAGTAAGTCAATAGGCTTGGCATTAATGACAACATAACAATTGATCCAATACTTCTACATACCTTTCATTGCTCGGTTACTAATCTTGTTCATTATCATCATTAGTTTGGGTATCAATATCAATTGGAGTAACATTAGTGATATTTGCATATTTCATTTTTATTGTGCAATGATGTGAACACCCCTTTTTTTATAATTTGGTATCAGAGCAATAAATCACTTTTGTGTTTGTGATCTTTTCCAAAAGTGGAAATGATGAAGTTTGAGCCCATAATTTACTAGGAATGGTCACCACATATGATGGAGTTTGAGTACGTGTAGTTCAAAAATGATTTTTTAAGAAATTTTTTTATTAATGATTTGTTGATAACTTGAGGAGTTAGTAGAAAACACTTGAAGGAGATGTGAGATTTTAGAAGAAAGGTGTCTCATGTGTAGACATGTTAGTGGTGAGTTTTGCAGTAGAGGAGAAAATTTTTCCACAAAATTGAGGAGACGTTAGACACACTCAGAGGAGATGTGGAATTTTAGAGTAAAGGTGTCTCATGTGTAGCACTAGAGGAGGCATTATAAACAATCAGAGGAGATATTGAATTTTGGAGGAAATGTGTCTCATTGTGCATGAGAGGTGGGAACATTCATGCTATGCAGACGGTTTCAAGTTCTAAAATTAGGATATCCACTAATGTAGTCTATTCGGTGTTTCTTGATCAATAAAGGAGGATTAGTGAATACACTTCATCAAAGTCTCTAGAAGGGTTGGGTTCAAAACCCTTGCAATGTTCCATTCTTGTTTGGATTAATGTAATAAGGGAGGGAATATTGGAGTAGTACATTAGTTTAGGTTTAGGCTAGTAGATAATAAATTAGGTATGTTATAATAAATGAGAGTTACATTCCCATAGGTAGTTATTTATGGGATTTGTGGCTTTATATAGCCAATGTGAATCAATGTAATGATTATCCCATTAAGCATTAATAACATTTGTAGATTCCATTCATTTTTGGATTAATATAATAAGGGAGGGACTGTTGGAGTAGTACATTAGTTTAGGTTTAGGATAGTAGATTATAAATTGGGTATGTTATAATAAAGGGGAGTTACATTCCTGTAGGTAGTTATTTGTAGGATTTGTGGCTTTTATTTTTATCATGCAATGATGTGAACACCCCATTTTTATCAATTTTAAGTACCTTAAAAATAAATAAATATTTTATTATAAAAAGATTACATCAACATTACTAGCAATATTATTCTCATGTCTAAAACTCTCTTTGATATCATCATCATCATTAACCAATGAGGTAACAGCATCTATAATTCAATAAAATTACTTTAGTTAGGTTTTTAGAAAAAAATGTAATCATAAAAATTATAAATATAATACTTCAATGACACTTTCTAGCAACTTGATCATGCTCATTTGTTTTGTTTCTCTTAAAGAGATCTAAAATCTTCAACACATACTTGCATATATTCCCCTCTATTTTCCCAGTGACAATCACAAACATTTAAATTTGGTCCAAATTTTCTAACAAGATACCATTTTATTTCAATGGATTGAATTACTATCTTGTATGTGTTAGGAAGGAGATGAAATAGATAACATCATGTATTTGGTATTTTTTTTTACCTCTTTAACGAAATTATATTATAGACACCTAAAAATCCTTTAGAAAATAAAAGTATTTTTATTTTCTGAAAACCCCTGATGACATCATCATTAATTAATTAGTTTTTATGTCATTAATCCCTTCTCCTATTTTAATTAAACATCTTTAATTAAAAAATCCCTTCCCAAAATCATTTAAATCAACTTCAAATGATTTTACCCTATTTATTGATATTAATTGATAAATAATACCAAAAACCCTTTAAATAAATAAAGTATTTATTTAAATCCTAAAACCTTGGAAATATCCTAGAAATCCCTAACCTCTTCTAGAATTTCCTAATCTCACTCTAAACCCACTTAAAAAGTCAATCCT